>OU823257.1:8254922-8301744 GCA_917490735.1 Dryobotodes eremita | reverse complement strand
GATGGGACAGAAGATAAAATAAAAGCAGCCGAGAAAAGCCTCTCAGTAATAATTACAGATAAACTCAGTACTGCTGAGTGCACACGACATAATGAGGGCGGTTTGTTGTAGAGTCTCTCGCCGCATTTGCAATTAATTTCTATCGTTGTCTAAGTTGTTACTTGGAAAGGTAGACGAACAAGTTACCAGGCAAAACACATAAGAATTTCGGCATTCGGTGTCTTTGGTTTTGTATTTTCGTTTTTTGCCACTAATTTCCGAAATTAAAGTTATTTTTCACTTTGCAGTGTTTTATCTCGGGAGTCGGTAGATTTTTTTTTCTTCTTCTCTTTTTTCGTGGGTCAGTTAATAATTTATCTAAGTTACAATAGCCTAATATCATTTGCTCATCACCTTTTACAAAGTATTCCTTTTCCGGATGCAGGGACGTTAATTGTTGAGGAGTTCTCCTGGTACTTCACCATCAGCTCCACCTCACCATATGCATTGTAACGAGCATAAATTGCTTAGCAAACATAAAAGTAATTGAATCGCAATCCGAGAAATACATTATTATTGAGTAGTTCCGGTGGCTTCATCATCTGTGGTCTTCATCACCAGTTGCAATTCACCAAATAGTGCTTCCCAAGGGCAAAGGCACGCGTTACTATAAAAATACCAAAATCCATATAGGTGTGCCTATGATATATGAAAGAAAAAGAAAGAAAGAAAATACATTTA
The DNA here is from genome assembly GCA_917490735.1 of Dryobotodes eremita. NCBI lineage: Eukaryota > Metazoa > Arthropoda > Insecta > Lepidoptera > Noctuidae > Dryobotodes > Dryobotodes eremita. Next base: position 8,301,024 of record OU823257.1, on the reverse strand, counting down.
TTTGCGGTAAACATGACGCAAAGAAAAAACACACAAATACAAAAAATAACGAGTTGGGGAAAAATATGCGTCACATTCACGCAAAACGACAATCGCTCAGCATAATGCTACGACCCTATGTGATACAGAGCCCCAGCGCTGGTTTTCAGCGATAGCCAGCGCTGACGTGATGTCGTCAACCTATGCAGCATACGAAAATTTAAAATAAACATTAAGATAAGAAAAAATAAGAATAATAAGAATAAGAATAATAAGAAGAAGAAAGAAGAAGATAATAAGAATTTGAAGAGTTCCCTCGATTTCTCCAGGATCCCATCATCAGAACCTGACGTGATGACAATGGGACCACCTGGGAACCAAAAACGAATTTTCTAACTCGGTTCAGGCATCTTCGAGTAATCGGTGAACATATATAAAAAATATTCCGACGAATTGAGAACCTCCTCCTTTTTTTGAAGTCGGTTAAGAATGTGTTAGTGTACAGTTCAAACATTTGCAAGTAGGATTTTAACTGATAATGTAACATAGTTGAAGGAAGTGAATAATCCTAACTATCCTAACTTCCTAACTAATATTATAAATGCGAAAGTAAGTTTGTTTGTTTGTTTGTAACCTTTTCACGCCTAAACCACTGAACCGATCATCCTGAAATTTTGCATATACGTTGTGAGGTGTACACAAACGGACATAGGGTATTTCTTATCCCGAAGAAAAGTACTGTTCCTGAGGAAAACAACAATAACGTTATTATTATAATAGATGGCGCCACGTGTCGTTCGTATCATGATTGAATTATATTATTATAGAAACTATAGTAGTGTGTTAAGGTTTTTTTTTATTTTTATTTAAGTACCTAATACATTTTGTGAGTCTAGAGTGTGGATAGACCGGTTTTTCATCCTCCTAACTATAATACTAAGATGCGAAAGTAAGTTTGTTTGCTGGATATCTTTTCATGCCCTAAAGCGCTGAACCGATCATCATGAATTCATGACATTTTGCACGTTGTCACGGATACAAAAAAAACATACCCACCTTTTATCCAGAAAAAAACTACTGTTCCCAAGGGACAATATAATAAAACAAACTTACTTTCGCATTTATAATATTAGTTAGGATAAGTAATACTGTTTTAAATTCGAGTGTTAATACAATGCCTTTGTAGCATAATTTAAACAGTTTCACAAGTTGCTCGATAGATGGCGTTGTACTGATGACGCCGTTTTCTGAATCGCAGTGTTTGATTTTCTGTGGAAGAATGACCATCGAAGGTTTTTTTGTTCATAATAATATTGTCGTTAGTTTGGTGTTGAAATTATCGTTAGGTAGATTGTTAAAATAGTTTTTTTTCTGAAATTCGTAAAACAATTGTTCGCTAGGATTGGTTATCTAAGTCTGCAGCACTTAATTCTCAATTTAGCGTTGTCGACGACTTGATCCTTAAATGTTTGTTCGAAACAAAAAAAAAAAACTTTTATTATTTTTCGGTTAATTTAGTTAGTTCGTTAGTTTGACTGTTTTTATTAGGTTAGGTTCCATTGTGTATTTCTATTAGGTTAGGTTTCTTTGTCATTTTTCTATTTTAAAATGCCTCGCAAACGTAGTTCCAACTTAGGAACGTGCACATCGCGAGTCCGCGCAGCGAAAATTGCTCGATCCCAAGAATCCTCCGTTCATGCCGAATTAAGAAGGCTAGAACAAGCGGAGCAACAAGCAGCTTTGAGAGCTGATGAGACATCTTCTCAAAGCCAGGAAAGGGTGGAGGGCCAAGCTTCCCGCCAGGCTTCGGTGAGAGCGACTAAGATGCCTTTTCAACCGCAATTGCTATTGGAGGAACAAGCTGAATACCAGAGAGGTCTAACAGCAACTGAGACGCCTGTTTAAACACAGCTCCGTCTAATAGAACAAGCCCAGCTGCAAGCAGCCATTAGGGCGACAGAAATTCCAGACCAGTCGCAGGTGAGAAGGACCGCTCTTGCAGAAATGCAAACCGAACGGACTTTTATGCGTCACAGTTGGTCCGTATTTAATAATTCTGGATTTGAATACGATCCTTTAAATGATTACAAAAATCATATTTTAGTTGTTGTTGGTTTGATGAATAAAAAATGCCAGTTTTGTGATGCTTTTAAATGGAAAGACGAGACTGCAGGGATGTGTTGCTCCATTGGCAGAGTTTCCCTTCCTTTACTTGGTGAACCAGAAGAACGCCTGAAAACTTTATATTTATTTAATGCAGGTGAATGGGTACGTATTACAATACCGAAATTTAAAAGACCGTATTTTAAAATACCTTTGGAAGAAATCCCGAAAAATTAAACGCCGAATGATTGTTTGGTCGAAAGTTTCAAATCTCGAAAGCTCATTTGCCCGAAAGTTTTAAATCACGAAAGTTAATTTGCCCGAAAGCTTAAAATCCCGAACATCTTTATCCCGAAGCTTAAAATCCCGACGATCCATATCCCGAACTTCAAAATCCCGAAATTACACCCCAAAGCCTGAAATCTGTAAGATAATGACAAAAAAGAAGCAACCACCAACAAAAAGGAGGACCAATAACATATTATAATTAAAACAAAAGTTTATATGATAATCATTTGTATTATTAGGGAAAAAAAGAAGCACGTTATTACAAATTAAATTATCTAATGATTTTTTAAGGTATTTGATATTTTAACTACATATGTAGATATGAAATGCCTAATGGACGACTCGCCTACAGTTTATTAAATTTAACGGATAATTAGACACCACTCGCTACGCTCGCTCGGCTCGCAGAAATGTTTTTACCATTGTCTAATTATCCACTCGCAGGCAAATTGTATGATTCGTCATTTTGAACTGAGTGAAATAGGTTAGGTTAGGTTAAAACTGTGACCAACCTCGCGCGAGCCGAGCGAGCGTAGCGAGCGGTGCCGCGGCAGCGGCCGACGAGAGCTAATTCCAATTTGCTCGCAGAAATGGTTTTACCATTGTCTAATTATCCGTGTTTTGGCAATATCCCTAGGGTTTTCGCGAAAATTCGAATTAGCAAATCATCCAATCGAAATATACAAAATCTCTAGTAAATCAAACACAAGACCACAGATTAATCAACAGTCGATGAATCGCCAGTTAGTGTAATCGACCTTAGTTTAATTAATTGTAGTTGAATAAACCGTAGGCGAATTCTCCTTTATGGATTTCGTTCATTAGTTATTACAAAAATCGGTGAAACGATCGTTAGATATTTTAAACGGTAGGTCTTTTGACCGTAGTTATCTTGAAAATATAATAAACTTAGGTATTATAATACGTAACCGTCATAACTGTGTTGTAGTGAGTATGAGTAATCGCGAGAACTACGTCGCCGCTCTTTGGGATTTCATCGGTATTTCGTCCATTCGGGATTTCGTCCATTCGGGGTTTCATCCTTTCGGGCATTTGGACATCGGTATTTTATGTTTCGATATAACAGCTATCGGCATTTAAAACTTTCGGTATTTTGAATTTCGCTGTTTTGGACGTTGGTATTTCAGTCATAGTTATTATGAAATTTCGGGATTTTAATACGTACCCAGATGAATCACGGCGCTTTTTAAATGTAATCAGAAAGTACAACTCATGCTTTCAAATGAAATCTTTTGGAGTAGATATAGAGATAAAAATGCCCAGGTTTTCGCCAAATTTTACCGTACAAGGTCAGATATATCATCAAATTGGTTCACTTTTTCCAACAGAGAACGAACAGCATAAGTTTATTTAATGGGTGATGAAGAAAATGAAGTAATCCGCCGTTGACAATATATTCAAGGAGTTGACAGAGATACGGTATTAAAAATTCAAAGAATGTTACATAACCACAATATTTTGATAAATACCTTTAAAACCGCAATAGAAAACTGGCCTCAAGAAGATTATAAGGTCGTTATCCACGCTGATCGAACTCCGCGTAGCGAACATGAGAGGCGCTTTAATGCACCGGCAATTAATGAAGTTGCTGTCGTAGTGAGTGGTGACCAGTTCTCTTCACGAGACATAGTGTTACGAACACATGATAATACACTGACACGCGTAGCCGATACTCATAAGTTCTATGATGCTTTGCAGTACCCATAATTTTTTTGCAAGGGACAGTCAGGAGACTACTTTGATATACCACTCATTAATCTTACTACAAAACAGCCAGTTCCCAATACAAAAGTTGGATTGGATGGATTTTTACGCCTACCACATGATGCTTCGAGAAAATGACTTTAACATCCTTCTGAGGTCAAGACAGCTCTACCACCAATTTTTTGTAATATCAGACTTATAACTAAATTTAAATTGTGATTAGTGGCTATGTGCATGTGTGTATGTGTGGTTATGTGTAACCCTTGCACCTAAAAACGAAACTATTAACCAGACAAACACTGACATATTGAACAAGGTGTAGGGAGATATAAAGGAGTATTAATTTGTCAATAAATATCATCATGGACCCTGAACAGAGCACTTCATAACCTGTTGATTTTTAAATTCTCTAGATCTGTCAGGTGTATCCTCGCATAAACTTCAATTAAAATTAGGTGTACCCGTTATGCTTATGCGCAATTTAGATGCACTCCAATTATGGAATGGGACGAGACTTCGGATTACACAACTAGGACAAAATATAGTCGGTGCCACTATTTTAACTGGTGTGGGAAAAGGGGAAAGTGTAATTATACTTCGGATCCCAATAATCACCACTGACCTACCATTTCAATTGAATAGGCTCCGGTTTCCAATAATGCTAAGTTTTGCTATTACAATTAATAAAGCGCAAGGGCAAAGCTTGCAGGTAGCAGGGGTGCATTTGGAAAAGCCATGGTTTTCCCATGGCCAGCTATTCGCAGCATGTTCGCGTGTGTCCAATGCCCCAAAATTTATACGTATTAGCGCCAAATAGAAGGACATACAACATTGTGTATAGGAGCGTCCTAGAATAATATTCCGTTCTGAGCCCATGATTGCAACGCTAAACAACAAGCAGAGTACAACCCGAATTGATTGTCAAATTCCAAATTAACGCGAGCGAAGCCGCGGGCAAAAGCTAGTCTTTAAATAACTTTCTGAGGGCACTGTATGTAATTATGTCCTGGCAAAGGAATATTGAAGATCATATCAAAAAACAAAAACATCGTGAAACTTACACTATTGGAAATAAAGTGATATAAGTACCGGAAAAAATGTGGTGTTGAGACTGTCAATATACATTTTTATGATATATTTTCGAACTTATTTTTGGCCATAAAAGGCAAAGCAGGTGCTGTTTTATGGATGAGGTTATGTTTGTTTATTTGTTAAAAAGTGTTGCGTGCAATGTCCATAAATGCGAAAGTAAGTTTGTTTGTTTGTTTGTTACCGTTTCACGCCTAAACCACTGAACCGATCATCCTGAAATTTTGCGTATACGTTGTCAGGGGTACAGAAACGGACATAGGGTACCTTTCATCCCGCAAAAAAATACTGTTCCCGAGGAAAACAACAATAACTTCCTTATGATAGTAGATGGCGCCACGTGTCTTTCGAATCATGATTGAATTATAACCCGAATTGATAGTCAAAGTTTAAATTAACGCGAGCGAAGCCGCGGCCAAAAGCTAGTAATATTATAAATGTGAAAGTGTGGATGTTTGGATGTTTGTTACTCAATCACGCTAAAACGGCTAAACGGATTTGGATAAAATTTGGCACATGGGTAGACTATGACCTGGATTAGGACATAGGATACTTTTTATCCCGATATTCCGACGGGATCGAGATTTCTGCGGGTGAAACCGCGGGGCGCAGCTAGTAAAAAATATAACTTTAGTTAATGTTTTCTCAACATGTTTGTAGAGAACAAATAGCTATATATGTAGGTATTGTAGTTGTAAACTATGTGCGAGTAAAATAACAGTAATATTCACTATATCGTCAGATACTATAATACTAATAGAACTATAATAAATGTTATCCTATTAGACAAAGTCACGTTTATGGTTTATACAAGAGTTCATAATCGGGCTATTTTACGAGCATACATGACATAAAAAGTAAATTAACTGACTTACTACACAACACCTACTGTTCCCGCACATTATGTTCATATTTTTGTAAACCTTCTAGTTTTATTAGACTTTATTTCATGATTTATTGTGAATAATTCCTTGTAATAAATGGAGTCCTGACATAATTATTATGCACCAACTATACCGGAGTGCGGAACACTCAAAATTTGTACAAAAAAATATGTTTAAGACAACAAACTAGTTATTTTCTCCCTATGTAAGCCGATAATGTTTCACGTTTTTTTTTTGATATTTTTTTATATGCTGTCAGCAGAGTAATTAGATGAGGTTGCTTTTATTAACGGGTCGTAAAACAAAAAAAAAACTTGGTTGAAGAGTTATTTATAATTTCACAGATACTTCCTCCCCCTTATTTGAATTTCTGAACGTGACTTTGATAATGCTCTATTTCTAACCGACTTCCAAAAAGGAGGAGGTTATATGTTCAACTGTATGCATATTTTTTTTATGTATGTTCACCGATTTCTTCGTCAATTGTGGACCGATTTTGAGTCTCTGATGTCATCAAATCTGATGAGGGGTTCCCATGGAAATCGAGGGAAATCCTCAAATTTTATAGGCACACCTTTAGCGATTTGGGTATTTTTTATAGTAACTCGTGAATTTGCTCTCGGAAAGCACCATTCAGTGAAGTGGAACTGATGATGAAGACCAGAGGTGGCCAAGGAATGATTCAATAATAAGTATTTCACGGGTTGGAATTCAATTACTTTAATGTGGTTGCTAAGCAATACATGCTCGTCACAATGCATATGGTGAAATTAAACTGATGGTGGCTTCACCATCAGCTCCAGTTCTTCTGGTTCTTACCAGGAGAACTCCTCAACAATTAACGTCCCTGCATCGGGAAAAGCAATATTTTGTAAAAGGTGATGAGCAATTGACATTAGGCTATTGTAACTTAGGTAAATTAATAACTGACCCACTAAAAAGTGAAAAATAAAAACCTTTTTTCACAATAAAAACAACCGACTTTTGAAATAAAACACTACAAAGTGAAAAATTACTTTAATTTCGGAAGGTGGTGGCAAAAACACAAAAAAAGATACACCGAAAGTAAGACACCGATTTCCAATTTTAAAGTTATTTTACACTTTGTAGTATCTGGGCAGTCGGTTGTTTTTTTTTGTAAAAAAGTTTTTATTTTATTCTATTTGATGGGCTTTTTGTGTGCTTTTTGATGGAACAAACAGAGATAAACTTGTTGATGCGGTGTATTCACGGCATAACTGAGTTTGAAGTTGACGTTCCGAACTTAAAAACTTATTAAAATTCAGTTCGATTTTAATGTAGTACGTAGTTAAAGTCCACGGCAAATTCTTACGAACTTGGGACAAAGGTTTATAATCGAGGTATTTGTGACTTTGCTCGCAAATAATTTAAGAACATGAACCTTCACTGGCGAAGGAGAATATCCTGAAGCATCATGTTTTGGTAAGATGAAATGTAGGTGACGTTGGGGAGTGTGGAAATGGTAGGTAAAAATTAAACAAGAAGCTGTATAAGTACTCCTACAACATCATGCACGATCTATTAAAAACCGGCCAAGTGCGAGTCGCACTCGCACACGAAGGGTTCCGTAGCACCGTACAATATATAACATATTTTTAACTTTTATGTTATTTTTCTTATTTGTTGTTATAGCGGTAATATAATATACACTCTGTGAAAATGTCAATAGTCTACCTATTACGGTTCATTAGATACAGCCCGCTGATGGACAGACGGACGGACGGACAGATGAACAGCGGAGCCATAGTAATAGGGTTCAGTTGGTACGCTTTGGGTACTGAACCCTAATAGATCTAAAACATCACGCCAATGATTCTCAAAACTTAACTGTTCTTCAAAGATTCGCACCAATTAAGAAATGAAAGTTCCTAAAGAAACAGACATACTGGTGAAGTTTTCATTAAGTCAGAGAACTGACCTTGATTCCCATTACGTAGCGAGGCCAGAGCTATACTGCTCAGCGTTTTGTTAATCTAAGTTATAATTAACATAACATGCGAACGAGATGCGGTTACATGTTCGCATAGGGTCGTAGCATTATGCTGAGCGATTGCCGTTTTGCGTGAATGTGACGCATATTTTTCCCCAACTCGTTATTTTTTGTATTTGTGTGTTTTTTCTTTGCGTCATGTTTACCGCAAATAAATGTATTTTCTTTCTTTCTTTCTTTCTTTCTTTCTATGTTAGAATATTATAAAGGTTTCAAAGTTTGTTGAAGAAGTTACTTAAGTTATATAATATATATGTTTTTTTTTATAAACTTTCCTGTGTTTTCGCCTGGTATAGTTTATGCCGCGTGTCAGTGATGCGAGTGTGAGCGGTTCTGAGTCGCTCGAGGTGGCCGTATATTAAAGCAAAAGGACTCGCCACGACATAGCTTTTATTACACATGTTTTTAACTTTCTGCTACTTAAGTATCGTAAACATAATATACACACATAAACTCACAATTTCTTCCCATGGGGGTACGTAGAATCTACGGAAGGCCACTTGTTACGATCCTTACATACTCCTTTTGCTTCGTTTACGTACATACGTTTGGTCATAAACATAAATACTAATTTCTAAGCACTTAAGCAAAAGGGGGTGTTTGTGTCGTGATTTATGCCCATGTAGTCTTCTTCTCGACATACATAGTCTGGCCCAGGTAGGTTAGTTTGATAACATCCAATGTGCTTAACACCTTAAATAATGTATCACATAACAACGTACTGCCAAGATAGAGCAACATGTTTAATAACAGAGGTACCCTCAAGGGACAAACAGTACTAGCAATATAATTAAAGGGTAAGCATTTGAAACATTAAGTTACGAGCCGCCGGCGGGTTGGACTGACAATTTAATTGGCTCACGTGCTGACTTAGTTTTTATGTTAATATTAAATGATCTTATTTCTGTAAGTAGGTTTGTACAAACACTTTTACACGTCAAACATATTTTTAAACTAGATGAGGTCGGCGTTTCCTATCTGACTACTCTGAGATGAAAGGCCGAAACAAACTCAGAGGTCATAGTCTCTTTTAAAGTCCAGTCATAATCTTGATCAGATCATGTGAAGACCATGTAGATTGGTATCTGAAATGGTCTTTTGAGGAAAGAACCACACAGATTGAGTGGACCTGTCCAGTCAGTGCACGCATATTGTAAATTGTATTATAGTTTTATGGCTCTTAGGCAGCTTAGGTAGTCGATAAGTAAAACACCAGGTTGTTAGACATAGTGATCTTATTTATTAAATATTGGCCCTACTTACATACTATTTAACAGGGTGGTAAAAGTGCTAGGTGTACAATCCAATAATAATGGATCCACCAATAGGAGCGTAGCACGAAAATACAGGGCGCAGACATTGCTATTAGTACGATCCGTTTAGCGCCGAAGTTATAAATATAGGTGGCGCGCAGCCGAGGCTCCAGTGGAGGATTCGCCTGTGGTCACACACAGACTTGTCCTGCTTAGTCCCGTACAAGTTTTTCCCGCGCGGACCGTGTTTTTATTTTATTGAAGTCTCGGTGTGTAGTCACTGCTGCGGTCGCGGGAGACCCCGCCCCCGGGATGCCGCAGCCCGGCACACGCGGCTCGTTGGGCCGCGATGCCGGGACCCCGGAGTCCCGCCCGGTGTTGGATCGGACGATGTCTCTGCCGAACATCGGCGATGCGTCGTCCGGTGCACCACCGGCCGGCTCCACCCGAACGAAGGAGAGGAAGAAAGGAGGAGGAGAAGCAGCCTCAAAGAAAAGTGAAGAGGGAAGGAGAAGCGGGGGGACCAGTGCCGCTGCAGCCGCCGGCCCACCGACGACATCGGCGCCTGCGCGCGTTGCGCCGACGCCGTCGTCGAGCCGCCAGCACGCGGTACCCGTCCGCCCCGCCGCGTTCCGCCCGGTGCCGATTCAGGCCCCGGGGCCTGCCGCGTACCCGCCCCGCGCGCCGCAACCGCGCACTGCGGCACCGCCCGCGCGCTCTACCGCGCCCGTGCGTGCTGCCGCGTCCGCCGAGCGCGCCGCCGCGGCGCAGCAACAGCAATTTCCCGCGCTACCTACGCGCACTACCCCCCCCGCAGCCACCGCGCGTCCCCGCGCACCACCTGCGCGCACCGCCGCCGCGCCACCCGCGCGCTCCGCTGCGCCGCCGCCGCGATTTGTGTCGCCGCCTGCGCCCTCTGGTGCCGCGGTATTCACGACGCCCAAGACGACCCGAGCTGTGCCAGCTTCGCGCACCGCCGCGCCCGGTCCCCGCCTCTCGCTGGCGGGCCCGGCGCTGGCTGAGCGTGAGCGGCCGGCTAGTGCTGGGTCGTACGCACGTCCGGCACGGATGAGTGCCCCGGCGCCGGACTCACCGGCGCCCCCCCGATCCTCCGCCTTCGACTCGCCCGCCATGCTGTCGGCATGCTCTTCGCGCGTAGGGTCGAGCATGTCGCTGGCATCTGCGGGCTCGGCCGCGTCCAGTCGCGGAGACGTGTCTCCGGATACGACGCCGCGACCCGGACGTCGGCCCATCGAGGGAGGAGCAGCCACTGACGCTGCGATGTTATCGCCGGCGTCACCGACGCCCTCGCTGGGGTTTGACTTCGAGTTCCGGCTCGAGCCCAGACCCCAGCGACAGCGACGAAGAAGAAGCTCGGACGAGACGGCCGACGAGGAGGCGAAGCGGCTCTGTCCTGACCCGTCGCGGCCACAGCGCGATAGCGCGCCGCGGGGTCGGGGCACGCCAGCGTCACCGACATTCGCTGACGCGGCGCGCCGCTCGCCCCCCGCCTCACCTTCACCGACAACCGCGGGGGTAAGTACGCGTCCTGTACCTTCCCCCGCCCCTCCTGCCACCCTTGCACCCTCTGATGCCCCTTCCGGGGCCCCGGCGACGACCTCTGCGAACCTACCGCCGGGGTCGAAGAAGAAGCTACCACCCAAGAAGCCCCGCTACCCTCCGCTGGTAGTAGAGAAGCTGCCGAACTGGGCGACGCATTTCCGGGCCATCAGTGTCAAGCTGGGCCGGCCTCCGAACGCTCGTCCATACGGGGGTGGAGTTCGCTTCACCCCAGACAGCGAGGAGGAGTATAGGCTGGTCCAGCGCTACCTGACGGGCCTGGAAAAAGACAGCGGCGTCTCCTGGTTTGCGTACTCGCTGCCAGCGGACAAGAACTTGAAGATCGCCATCAGGGGGCTGCCTGCGGACACAGACCCCAAGGAGATCGAGGAGGAACTCCGGGCGTTGGGGTACCAGCCGGAGTATGTGCGCCACATCAAAGGCGCACAAGGACGACCCGGCTGTGTTTTCCACGCCATCCTTAAGAAGACCCCTGACGTCCGAGCGATCTTTGACACCACCGTGTTTATGTACATGCGGGGTGTCAAGATCGAGGCATGGAGAGGGAAACGTGGGCCCGCACAGTGCCACCGGTGCCAGCGCTTCAGACACAGCTCGCACCAGTGTCACCGCCCGCTCGCTTGTGTGCGATGCGGGGGCGAGCACGCGGCACGGGACTGCCCGCGCCCGCGGGAGGAGCCGGCCACCTGCGTCAATTGCGGGGGGCCGCACCCCGCGTGCAACAACAAGTGCCCCGTATTCCAGGCAGAGTCCCGGAATAAGCGAGCGGGGACCGCCGCCATTTCCACAGCTGCACGCCGGCCCTTAGTGGCCACCGAGAGGCTACCAGCAGGGCCGGAAGAGGCCCCAAGCACGACGCTTATGGCGGCGGCGAACGGGCCCACTGACAGGACCGATGCCACCTCCTCGAAGCGGAGGAAGAAGAGGAGGGGGGGTAAAGGAAAGGGGAAGAAGCCCAACCCCCCCCCTGCGACCCAGGAAGAGAAGAAACTTACGGCCGCCCCTGCCTTAGTCGGGGCGCAGGTTGTAAACAAAGCGAAGAGTACTGTTACTGGTACCGGTGGCGCCGGCATAGCGCCGCGAGGTAATGCGGAACTAACTTCCGAAAAGTTCCGCATACCGACGAGAGGTGTCGCTACCGGTACCAAAACAAACATTGAATCAGAATCACAATCCCGAATGACCAATAGAGAATTTACAACCTGCGCCATCAAACTTCTGATGGACCTGATCAAGGCGATAAGGCAGGGTCAAGACATTGAGACAGTCATCCTTGACGGTCTGGCCACGTTACTAACCTTGTACCATGGCTAGACCGTTAAGGATAATACACTGGAATGCCCGCGGCCTTAAGAATAAGGTCGCCCTCCTCCGCCATCTCCTTCGGGAACAGGATATCGACGTGGCGCTCATAAGCGAGACGCTCCTGGGACCCGAAGATAGGGTTAGGTTCCCAGGTTACCTCGCTTACAGGAAGGACGAAAGGTCGGCCCACACCCGGTACCGTGGTCTGGTGGTACTGGTGAGGCGAAGAGTCGTCCATCAGGAACTCCCCTTGCCGTCGCTCAACACGTTTTACGCGCTGGGTGTACAGCTGCACATTGCCGGCGAGGATATTAAGATCTACGCTGTCTACAAGCCGCCCGCAGCTCCATTGGACATGTTAGAGCTGCGGGCCCTATTGGAAACATCATCGAACACAGGCGCCACCATCCTCGCCGGTGACTTGAATTCAAAGCACCCAGCGTGGAACTCAGCTATTACGAATACCCAGGGGAGACGGCTCTTCGCGGACGCGGAAGCCTTCGGGTATACGGTGTCCGGCCCGGAGACACCCACCCACTACCCGGACACAAACAGATACCAACCGGACGTGCTGGACATCGTAGTCCACCGAGGGCTACACTGCCAGATCACGCAGCAAGTGATTGACGACGAGCTACAATCTGACCACCTACTTGTACTCGTCGTCATATCGGGAATGCCGGCCCGACTGAAGCCATTAGCGCCACGTCGTACCACGGACTGGAACAAGTTCCGAGAGAAAGTAGAGACCACTACGCCGACTCGGCCTATCGTCACCGCCGCGGACGTAGAACAAACAGCGGATGATGTCACTGCTTGCATACAAAGCGCCTTGCAAACGGCGACTAGCACGCAGCCGCAGGGGAGAGGGCTACTGCCGCCCCTGCCGGCGCACATTAGCGCAATGATCGCCGTCAAGAGGCGCGTTCGCAAGCAGTGGCAACAACTGAGATGCCCGACCATCAAGAGGGAACTCAACCGTCTCGCGGAGAGGGTGAAGGCCGAGTTACAGGCGCACACCGCCGCGGGCTGGGAGGAGCGAATTGATGCCACGACGGACAGCTGGCCGTCGATTCACAAACTCTGCGGCCAGCTTACGAGTACCCCAGCCCCGGTGCGACCGCTGCTCAACAGCGACGGGGCGCTTAAGTACGTAGCGGAGGACCGGGCGGAGGTCTTCGCCGAGCACCTGGAGCGTCAGTTCCGCCCCAACTCGACCCACGACACCGAACATGTCGCAGCAGTCGAGAAACACCTGGGAGACTACTTCGCAACGCCGATAGCTCCCGATGAAGACGCTATTTATTTCTCGCCGGGCGCAGTCCGACGCGCCATCCTTAAGACGAAGCCCAGGAAGGCCCCCGGTGCCGACGGTATCACCAACACAGCGCTGCGCCACCTGCCGTACCGTATGGTAGCGGCGCTGGCGCGCCTGTTTACGGGGATACTGCGCACGGGGACCTTTCCCGCTTCGTGGAAGGAAGGGCGCGTCATTATGCTGCCCAAGGCGGGAAAGAATATCCTGAAGCCGGAGAGCTATCGGCCGATCACGCTGCTGCCGACGGTCTCCAAGGTGTTCGAAGCACTCCTGCTGCGACATCTCCTACCGCACATTGCGCCGCGCCCAGAACAGTTTGGGTTTCGGGCGGAGCACAGCACGACGCTCCAGCTGTCGAGGGTACTGCACCACCTCGCAGCCGCAGCCAACAAGAAGGAATACTCGGTGGCAGTATTCCTCGACATGGAGAAGGCCTTCGACCGTGTGTGGCACGACGGCCTCATATACAAGATGGCCACCTCGGACGCGCCCCGTCGCGTTGTTAAAGTGGTCTCTACTTTTCTCTCCCACAGGACTTTTAGGGTGGTGGTCGACGGAGCGCTGTCTAGCGCCCGCCCGGTGCTCGCTGGCGTGCCGCAAGGTAGCTGCGTCTCGCCGGCGTGTTACTCGCGTTACACCGACGACATCCCCACAACTCCAGAGTCGACGCTCGCGCTGTACGCTGACGACGCCGCGTACATTACTACCTCGCTTAACGCGAAGTACGCGGCCGTCAAAATGCAGCGCGCCCTGGACCTCCTTCCCGACTGACTGGCAAAGTGGCGGCTGTCGGTTAACGTGGGTAAGACGCAGGCGATGGTCACCGGGTTTGCGCCCCTCCCACCACCCTTGCAGCTGCAAGGAGTCGACATCGATTGGTCGCCCCGGGTCAAGTACTTGGGTGTGACCATCGACCGTCGGCTCACGATGGGGCAACATGTCCGCAACGTCGCCGCGCAGGGTAGGGTCGCCCGCAACCTGCTCCGCCCCGTGCTCTCGTCCCGCATCCCGGCGCGCGTCAAGTTGGGCGTGTACAAAGCGTACGTGCGCCCAATCTTGACGTACGCCGCCCCGGCATGGTTCGCCCTCACGTGCGAGTCGAGCCGAAAGCTGCTCCGCGCGCAACAGAGTCTTGCGCTGCGGACCATTGTTGACGCTCCTCGTTTCGTGAGGAACGATGTTCTTGCCCGGGACCTCGGGATCGAGAGCCTGGACGAGTTTGTGCGGCGCCTCGCGAAGGGAATGTTCGCGCGTGCCGACGCATCCGCTTGGCCCCACGTCAAGCAGATAGCGCCCTGGCATGCGCGCCCCCCCGACGCGAGACCCCTGCCCCGCGACCTGTTAGCGGACAATTGACCCCATCCCCCGGACTGGACTCCCGAGTAAGCTGCACACAGGTTACACGCGGCTTACTCGACTCAACTGAACTCCACACTCACCTACATGCACCCGTTGCGTAGCGTGTTCTAAGTTAATATAGGCACGTTACGTCATCGCACCACAGACAGCACGTCTAAACATTCGCCTAAACTCACACGCGAAGGCGCCGCGCGGGCGGCGATTCGCGTTGACACTGAGCGGTGTTACACACAACACAATACCGCTCACACACGCACGACGACTCCTTAGCCCGGACCGTAACCGGCTAGCTCTGGAAGCGGGGCGGGCGGGGGTCATACACCTACTCTGTAGGAGCGTCGAGTCGGCACCTTCGCCGCTGGTCGTCTTCGTCGGGCCTCCCCCAGGTAACTGGGGGTCTCACCTGGCGGGGACAGACCGCCGAGGTGTCGTGAAGAAAGCGACGCTACGTTATTAGCGTCGCGGCGCGCCTACAGAAATACATTAGCAATCACACATATGGGTGCGCGTAGCTACGCGCACCTAATAAGCCGCAAGCATCTGTTGCGCACACTAAGAGGGGCCCGTATTGACGGGCCCAATACATGCCGCCGCGGCCAGAGGGCAAAGCGCCCTGGCACCGCTCGCCACGCCCCCTTGCGGGGGCGTCGCGACTTCCAAGAAAAAAAACGAGGCTCCAGTGTGATGGTGTGCGGCGCGCGCGCAGGTCGTGTGCGCTGCCACAGTTTAAAAGATAACTTACATATTTAACGTTGTGAACCGTCGCTACGGCGTAGTAAATCTACGTAGGCCGCTACGTGAGCTACGCTGTCGTAGCACAAACATAATTATGTCGTACTTATAAGAGTGACTCAATATTTCGACAAAAGCTTTACGTTTAATATAAAACTACTTCTTAACTGTTCTTATGAAATATTATATCCAAAGTGATATTAAAAATAATCGAAAGAACATCTTAAAACAACCAGCTTTTTAAAAAGATGCGAACATTTTTCCGTTCTATCGTCGCCCAGTCGAGTGCTGAATCGTTCAATAATTCCCAGAGCACAGATTGTTTGAAAATCCGGATGAAACTCTCAAGTCTCGAGACATGCATTATGCAACCACAAGTTTATTTAAGCAAGACAATCTCTTCATTCGCTATTACCTTGCTGGTTCTTGGAATAAAGTGTTTTCTTTACGTAATGTTATGTTAAACGGACTTGTGGGTGGTCGGTCAACCTGTTAAGACTGATTATCATATTACCAAGGGGTATCGTACTACCCAGTCACTGGTGGGTTCTAGCGGTCAGACAGGCAGTCTTTCCAAGTAAAATACTGGTCATAAACTAAACAATGACTTAGTTTGATATGAGGGTTGAATACTCATACTCTAAATATTTTAACTCTTTTTTAAACTTGACACACATATATATGCGCCACTATTCTCCAACACACACTCACACACCCACATACATACACACACACACACACACACACACGCATGCACACACACGCAACACACACATTTCTCTTCTCTTATATTTTCCAAATGTCTTGTAAAGTAGTTAATAAGTTACCTTAACTATAATAAATAAAACTATTGGTGTATCGACGCAGTTTATGGTAGCATAAGTTTTGAAATCACTGACTCCTAAGTCACAGGCAATAAACCTAGTTTGGGAGCCAGGAGATTAATTAGTCTCACATCTCTGTACCAAATGATTGTACAATTGTTTTTGTCACCAAGTTATAAATAAATAAACAATTATTATTATTATTATTATGTAATTAGTTATTCATAGATCATCAGAAAAATTAGAATCACCGGAAATTGGAAATACATTTCACTTTTTAAAATCCATTTGCTACCACACGTTCCTCGTAGAATAGAATATATTTATTTGCAAAGAATGTTGGTATTACAAATCAGATGTTACAATTAATGTTAGCGTCCTTGCGGAATAAATTAAATTTTTAAGTGATAAAACTGCTCCTGAATTATTCTCTTATCATATTTACATTCATAGTAATAAGTAGCTTGGGTCAAATATAAATTATTAAGATTAGAATGTAGGGAATCAAGGAGCTGTAACAGTAAACCATACCATAAAACTACAAAATGCGTCTAAGATTTATTATAATCCTTTATAATCAGTTGGACGATTTACATTCCGGGGCTTCCTTGAAAAGCTCCATAGTATGTACCGCAAAAATAAATAAAAAAGTTAAGAGTGTTTAAAAAAAAACAAAGTAACGTTGTGAGAACGTGAATGTTACAGGCGAGGAACCAGAGCGGTCGGGGCTTGCCGGTAAGTTATGTCTTTCAGTAAACAATTTATGTACCTGTAGAAGCAGAATATTATCATAGCAAGGTACTTAAGATGAGGCGAAAAGATAACTTTTTGTTTGTTTTGTGATAAGTAGGAAAAATGGGCTATGTTGTGTATTTTGGAGACCCCCGGTGTACCTCAATTATTACATGGTAACATTTTAAATGACTGAGAAGGTGCGTATTTCTCGTTATCATGAGCCATATTTTAACTGCTGTGGGCGTACTATGGGAAGTGTTGGTTATCGTGCAATAGAAAAACCGTTTGCAGTTCAAATCAAGTTATAATTTACGAACAAATTAATCACACTAGCGAATCACACACTGTAGGTACGCGACACAGCTATACAGAACGCGCGACAATTTCTAAACGTTTTCACTGCTTGACCGCCACTGACCAACCTCTGCTTTTACTCTGGTCGAGCGTTATGTTGTAGAATCTGTCGAGCGCCGCCTGGAAGCGCTGGCATCCCGATTAGTCAGTCAAACGATTGATTTAACGTACATTGGCGTCCTGATTAGTCAGTCAAACGATTGAATTAACGTATTTTCGTCATACATAGTTATGATGTATTATCCTGTCGGTAACAAGAGGTATATAGGTAAGGGATTATTTACTGATACTTCACCAGTACAGTTTGAACATAAGTAAGGCAATAGGTCCTAACTGTGACCACTTTCGAAGCGCTTTTAGTTTCAAGTTTAGTTGATCTAATGCCAATTTAAACCATGTTTATTAGTACTGGGATCATGTTATGGCAGGAATAGTGTCCAAAAATAGCCACATTACCTGAAACAAGAATGTTATTGATAATTATAATCAACGCAATTAAATCCATTACCTGTACTTCTTTAAGGTACACGAAGCATGTTAGTTCCTAAGAAAACCTATTTGAACATGAAGCAGCAAACTTAAATTGTTTCAATCTTCTTAAGAATAAATAGCGGCAGTTTTTCTTAAACTTGTTAGAACTAGTTTAAGAAAACCTGCCGACTTTATAGATAAAGTCTGACGGAGAATTTTGTAGACTGCAACTTAAAGCTAATATCATTTATCTTGGCTCGTGTCCTAGGGAACTAGACTGAGTTCAGTAAGAGCTTACTGTGATATTGATAGTTAAGTAATCTTTATTTTAATGCCAGAAGTGTACCGTAAAGTGAATCGGTGCAGCGGTTTCTACGGATGTAGGTACGAAAATGTAAATGTAAAAGTTTTTAATGATAATCCTGTCCCTTTCAGGTTTCTCTCACTGTAGTGGCGTAAAAACATTTTGTCTGCAGCTGGTGTGCATTACATACCAAAAGATTTATCGGAGAATAAATCTGCAAGCACCTGCACCCACTGCGAGTGAACCGAAAGTTGTTTGTTTCGGCCTTTCTTCTCAGAGTAGCCAGATAGGAAACGCCGACCTCATCTAGTTTTAAATATGATTGACTTCTAAAAGTGTTTGTACAAACGTACATACAGAAATAAAATCATTTATCATTATTATTTATCATTACTATTTATCATTTTCATTTATCATTATCAGTTATCATTATCATTTATCATTACATGTATCATTACCATTTATCATTATCATTTATCATTGTCATACATCATTATCATTTATCGGTAGTCATTACTTATTGTTTAAAAAGTTTATCAACCCGTATTTAGGTTTTCCGTTTATCATTCAACGTTTGTATTCTCTAGAGAGGAAGAAAAAGGGGCTGTAACAAGCGAGGATGTAAACATGCTGTACCAACGTACTCTACGTTTTTAAATCCCCGCGTGTAGGCTAAGTTTACATTACGCTTTATGATTCCTAAACGAGTTTCGGCTTACCGATGTTTCGGTGAATTTCGTATTCATAGCTCGTTTTGAGAAAAGCTGCCAAAAATAAATAAAAGTAACCTGCTTTGTACCTTCAAAGATTCACGCGCTCCAAGAATTTGAAGTTATACCAATTCCTTTTGATGTTATATTTTCTTGTCAAAGGCTATATGTAGTTGAAGATTTTCATGACTCCTTTATCACAAATATGTCAGGGTACTTTAAGGAAAATATCAAGACTACCAGCTGAAAAATTGCGAGGCTCACCATTTTAGTACCTTTTATTCGACCGAATCTAACGGTTTTGAGCGTAAATTACTATCCAGTAATATACTGACGAGTAATATAAAAAAGGTCCATAGAAAGTGCATAAAGAAATCTAAATATCTCCTAAACCACAAAGTTAGGATCATAAAGTAAAAAAAATATGAAATCGCATTGCATTATTATATTGCACATTAAAACCTTATACATACTTGCCTGTTCGAAGTCATAGATAGAAAAAAGTAAACAAAAAATTGTAACCTTTCATAATTTTGGATTACATTTGAATACTTTTATTTTCATGTTGATTTCATATTGTTCTTACCTTTGCTTACCGATTTTTGTACTAAAATTGTTTACGGCAGACGTTGATTTATAAATAAAGGTATCATCATGCGTCTCACACCCGAGGAATGAACCAGGATCATCACTATTGTGTAATTGGGGAGATCCCAGAGACAAACGGCCAAAAAAATGGGTGTGAGACATTCTACTGTCCAACAAATGCTTCGAAGTTTAGGGAGACTGAACTTAACCTAGGAACACCAAGCAATGGCAAACTAAGATGCACAACAGTCCAAGAAGAAGCTAGATCAAATAATTGGAAATCATTTTGCAGAAGTATTAATGAGACTACTTCTGTGTCTGAAATGTGGCGAAAGATGCGTTGGTTCAAAGGCTATAAACAATCAAAATCGTTCCCTTCAGAGACTAAACAAAAGGATTTGTTATGTTCTTTAGCGCCAGACTCAGTAATAAACAAACAACCTTCTTTCACATCTTGTAATAGTTTATTGGAATCACCATTTAGTATACAAGAAATGAAACATTGTTTGAAGAAAAAAGATACTGCTCCGGGCAAGGATGGGATAACTTACTCCATGATTTACAATCTGCCTTCTGTTGGCAAAGTTTATTTATTAAACATATATAATGGGATTTTTACATCTGGGTATATTCCTCGGCAATGGAGGGAAATAAGCGTTGTTCCCATTCCAAAAACTGCCAGCAGTGCTGATGTAGAATCAAAGCTTAGGCCGATATCTCTCATATCATGTGTTTGTAAGATATTTCACACAATGTTAGTAAAGAGATTGGAGTGGTATACAGAGAAAAATAAGTTTTTATCTGTTGGTACCTCTGGTTTTAGGAGGGGACAATCCTGTTTGGATTGTCTTGCGAGACTTGTCGCTGATATTCAAATAGGGCTTTCGAATAACGTTCCTACTATAGCTTGCTTCCTGGACATAGATAATGCATACAACAATGTTTTAGTTGAGAGTGTCGTGGCTACGTTAGATAAATTAAATGTTGGATCCAATATTTGTAAACATATTTGGGAGTTTTTAAGTGTAAGATGTTTAATGATGAAAATACATTCTGGGGAAACAGTTATAAGTAGATGGACAAATAGGGGTTTGGCTCAGGGGGACCAACTTTCCCCGTTACTTTTCAATTTAACCACGTATAAAATTTGTCGCGAGATTGAAGACGTTTCTATATTACAATATGCCGATGATTTTGTATTTTATTTGAAGCACAGAGACATACATTTTTGTGAAATAATTTTACAATTGGCACTTGATGACATGATAGATAAGCTAGATGAAGTAGGTTTAGAACTTTCCCATAATAAATCTAAAATATGTATTTTCACCAGAGCTAGAAAAAGGAACAAAATAGATCTTAAAATCAATGAGCATATAATTAGTACAGTTGAAAATTTTAAGTATTTGGGTATGTGGCTTGATCGATCCTTATCGTGGAGTAAACATATTAATGAAGTAGCTGAGAAGGTCTTGAAATTTTTGAAACTTTTAAAAGTTTTAGCGGGTTCTAAATGGGGAATGCATCCAAAGTATCTACGTACGTTATACATATCGGTGATTAGAAGCAGATTAGATTATGGATGTTTTTTGTTCGGGAATAGTGCCAATGTCCACTTATATAAATTAGATAAAATACAGAATCAGGCTGTGAGAATAATCGGAGGATTTATCAAAAGCAGTCCCATTCATGTAATGGAAAGCGAGCTGTGCTTACCCCCTTTGCATAATAGAAGACTATTTCTTTCAGATAAATACTGCCTGAAAAGTATGTCCTGGTCAAACAGTATAATTATACGACTGCTTGCAGAACTAAATAATCTTATGCTGATGAGATATTGGCAAAAAAAAAGAAACCTTTACTTGTATCGGTACTCGATGAATGTGAATCTTTTCTTGTACATTCCTCTGACCCCTTAGAGATGTTTTCATTGGATGTTTGGGTAACCAGTATTAAAATAGATGAAATTATTATGTGTAAATTAGAAAGTGTAACAGGTCCTAAAAAAAAATTAAATTTTGCTTCTCTTAAATTTGAAATTGTTAAAGAAATTCACGATAAATACCTACATTATAATAAATATTTCACTGATGGTTCTAAGTGTAAGGATGATTTGGGAGCAGCGTTTTGTGACGTTGATAGAAACAATTCAGCTATCTAGAAAGTAAACACTAATGTGTCTATTATGACGATGGAACTCATTGCAATTTATGAAGCCATTAACTCTGCTTATAGCTCAGGAGATCGGTATTTTGTGATTTTCACAGACAGTAAGAGTGGTCTGCAGCATTTAGCTCGTTGTGCCTCTGGCTTCAGAGGTATTTCGATAGCTTACTCCATATTAAGTAAGGTTATACATCTTACGAACAATGGCATAGTGCTAAGATTGCAATGGGTTCCATCTCATGTAGGTTTAAGAGGTAATGAAGAGGCTGATAGACTAGCAAAATTAGCGGTTATTCAATGTCAAGAATTTTGTATAGTACCTAATTATTTAGAACAATTATGTAATTGCAAAATAATTTGTTATGATAAGTTCAAGGAGTACTTTGACGAACGAAGTAGGGAAAAGGGTATCTGGTATAAAACTATACTGTCCGCCTCCTCGAATACCGTGGTTTGCTATCAAGGAAATGAGTAGGTATCATATTGTTCTGCTTCATAGATTACGCTCTGGTCATTACCCATCCCGCAAGTTTGGTTATTTGATGAAGAAAGTGAATTCGCCCAATTGTGAAACATGCGGAAAGGTTGAAGATGTTCACCATCTATTTATGGAGTGTATTAAGACTAAGAAGGAAAGAGAGACACTGTTGAGCAGAATAAAAGTAAACGAATATGATATTGGTCCATATGTTAAAGTTTTAGCGCAGCCTTCACCTGAGATAGCAAACCTACTTACTGATTTGTTTAGACATTAATAATGTATATTGTATTTGTAGATGTAGTTTAGAATAGTTTAAGTTATGATGAGGCTGGCATGCCATTGTGGATAAAAGCCTCCTACAAAATTAAAGAATAAAAACATAAAAAAAATAGTTCAAGAAGATTGATTCATTGTGTCAACGATGTTACGAAATCGACATCAGACGGGAGTTGCGATCCAGCAACAACTTTTGCATATCCGAAGGGACCCAATTAGTGAGTGAACAGTCAGGAGACGTCTTCCGTAAGCTAATTTTAAACCTTACCGGCCAGCAAATGGCCCAAACTCGAACGGCATCATAAAGTTGCAAGATTAAGATTCGCCCGTGAGCTCATCGAATGGGGTGTGGACGAGTGAGGCTGACTAATGTTCTTTGATGAATCGAGGGTCATCTTGTATAATTATGACGTGAGACGTCGAGTGTACCGACGGCCAGGAGAAAGTTTTACAGAAGCATGTTTCGAAGAAAAAGTCCCAAATGGGGGAGGTTCTGAACACGTATGGGCCGGTACTTCATCAGATGGTCGCACGGCACTAGTGTCGACAGGAAATGGCAATCTGACTGCTGTGAGATACGTAAACGAGATTCTCAATGAACACGACGCTCCGTATTTGGTCAAGGGCGACAATGCATTGTTTATGCATGCTAATACTCCCCAAACACCTCATGTGGTAAACTACTAACTTGAAGACGTGGAAATTCATCAAATGGAGTGGCCAGCGACAAGCCCTGACCTAAACCCTATCGAACATGTCTGGGACGAGCTTGGCAGACGTGTTGGAAGCCGAAATCTACCTTCAGTCACACTTCATGCCCTGAAAAATGCAATTATTGACGATTGGGAGAATATTAATATTTTTAGTATATGCTGAGGAATCGGGTACTCAGCATGCCAAATCGTGTACAAGCCATATTGAGAGCACGCATCGTATTGAGGCAATACGAAATATGGAAAGATTAATTAATTGATTAATTTCCGCGAGGATTTACAACATATACTGCCGAATTTTGTTGATCCAATTTAAATGAAAACAACTGAATCGCCTCTGATTTCAATAGTTTAACGATTGGATAACCTCAATGAGAATACTAAGAAAATACCTCCCGTAAAGGGAAGTGGAGTGGTATCCGAATCCTTGGTTAAGCTAGTCGTTATTGTATTGGTGCAGTATAGACCAAATCAAAGTTTATGCCAAAAATTTAAGCGGTGCAATAAAATCGGTTATGTCCTAGTGAAGTCTTCGATATATATTAAGTCGGTAACTTGCGCTACTTACATTGTCACTTGGCATCTCGATGCTAATCCTCTTTATCAGCGTTATCGACTAGGTACTTTCTTTTAATTTACCACACGGCAATTCATCTCGAAAATGTTTCTACGCCATGAATGTAAATAAAGCGGCCGGATCAACGGCGCGTCGTGTTCCACGCGCGCCTCAAAGAGATGTCAGCACAATTGACGGGGTCCGATAGAGCCGATGCCTGCCGGGGTCGCGGATTGTTCGAAAGAGTTACCGTGGCCCTAGCGCACAGGCAACTGAAGGAACACGGGTGGGTTTTAGTCAGTGAGAGTCTGACATGCCCTTCCGCTCCGCCCAGAGCGGGAGAGGTCATTTGATGATTTACCACCCAAAAAAAAAAAAAAACAAACAAAAAGGACTAATTTATTGAAAAATATAAAAATGGCATTTACTTGACCAAAAAAGAATGTAAAGGACAGGGATAAAGTTTGACCCAGCATAGACAAAGAGGTAATTATAAAAAAATAACTGATAATATTTGAAATCCCACTACAAGTTATTTGGCTACAGTTTGCAGGAAATATTTCAATTTAAAATATTATTATTTTGATTCAATACAGTACGTATTCGGGGAGATATTTATGTTGCCAGTTTTGGAAATAAAATGGTAATTGGGACATGCTTATTGTAAGAATTGGTATGATTCCACGACTATTTTTTGTATGTAAAATATTAAAACTGTATTTAAATCATATTGAATAATAACTAGACAGTAATGAACATGATATTTTTATAATTGATTAATGTGTCAATTTCATTTTGAAATCAATATTTATGTCCAGTCTTAAAAGTATGTAATGGCAGCACCTTCTTTATCTGTCAAAATCATTGTAACTGCCCGTCAATGTCATGTATCTGTCATTATGTCATTTATGCTTTGCACAGAGCTATAACTCACATAGAGAAAAAAACCGGCCAAGTGCGAGTCGGACTCGCGCACGAAGGGTTCCGTACCATTGACTACGTAAACAACAGTAGGTACACAAATTAGGTGCCTACCTGTTACCATTTATTGATATCAAGCAAAAATAGGCAAAAAATGGCGTTTTTTGTATGGGAGCACCCCTTAAATATTTATTTTATTTTGTTTTTAGTATTATTTTGTTGTTATAGCGGCAAGAGAAATACATAATTTGTGAACTTCATAAACAACTTTGTGAACATAAACAACTGTCTAGCTATCGCGGTTCCTGAGACACAGCCTGGTGACAGACAGACGGACGGACAGACGGACGGACAGATAGCGAAGTCTTAGTAATAGGGTCCCGTTTTTACTCTTTGGGTACGGAACCCTAAAAAAGCAACACAATGAAAAGTTATACAATGCAACACAATATTTTCTTTTTCTTTTTTCTATACGAAACATCCTGTGTGTTAGAAAGAGCACGCTTAAGTACTTATATAGGTATGCAATTAGATATTTTTTGACGTAGACACTAGACGATTCCAAAAATATGACATACGACGGTTAGTGATTGTTGTAGTGTTGCATAAACATTTTTGCATGTTACCTTTAGCATAAAACCAGTGTAAATAATTGTTGGTGAACAAATATTGGTTAACTAATATGATATGGGATAACTTATAAATATTGGGTAAACATTGGTTTGACGGCACGGTTGGCGCAGTGGTTAAGCGATTGACTGCTGCGCTGCTTGTCGTGGGTTCGATTCCCGCAAGAAGCAAATATTTGTATGACCTATAAGTAGTTGTTCCGGGTCTGGCTGTTTGTGTATGTGAGTTTAAATGTTTGTAAACGCACCCACAATACAGGAGAAATTCCTAGTGTGGGGCAACGTTTTATAAAATGTATATATGTATATATATATATATAAATAAAGAACAAATAAAACAAAAACATAACCCTTCCTGTCAGTCTAGTCGGGTCTGTGTTTGACAATTTATATTTTATTTATAAACTCTGTGCACCACAAAGTTATAAATAAAATAAAAATGTGACAGCGACAGCATTATGAATGTTTTGTTGTGATTTCTCGTGATTTGTTCAAAAATGCAATTGGCTGTGTTTCTGGATAACTAGATGATTATGATTATCATTAGAAGCCTGTTGTTCCACTGCAGGGCAAATGCCTCCCTTCCCTCTTTTCATTTTCATGGCTTCATAGCCTTTTTCACTGTACGTGGTTTTAGTGCTTAGTACGACTATCAGGGGTGACTGACTATTGTTATCAATCAACTCGGCCTATCGCAGTCCATTGTTGGGCATAGGCCTCTCCCAAGTAGTGCAGCGCACAGTGTTAGCTTAGCAATTGTACTATAGTGGCGCTATAATAGTTACTTTAATAAGTATTTATCAAATTGTACACACTTTAATAAGTATTTGTCAAATTGTACACGTTACCTATGATGCTCGTCAAGGGATTGTCTCTAAACAGTGATATTATTCCGAGCGCACAGTGAACAGAAATGCAAAAAAGTTATCTTTTTTGCATTTCTAAGTGACTTCGCCTTTCTTGGACTATGGATCTTCGCAATGCAGTTTATGGGTATAAAAATACCTATAACTCGCATCTCGGACAACTCTGATTTTACCTGGTTTCCAACGGATATCCAACGTTCTATAAGCCGGGGCATAGCAAATGAATCATTTGTGATACAGTCGTTAGATTTGAGTGAAATTCAATCGGCTAGTAGACGTGGATTACTCCGTGATGTGAAGGGTTCACCAAGTTTTACGACAAACAAAAATATACAGGGCGATGAAACACTATAACAGCTTCATAATACATTTTATTTTATTTCTGTTCATTTCTAGCCAATATTTTTTTTACCCAATGAAGCCAGTGTCGCAAAATCTATACGTAAATAAACATGGATATTGATATTTATGATATCATTAAACTCCAACATCCTTTGACCGATCACCATAAAAATTGACAAATAATAATATAATATTTATATACTTTTTAATGGAGGTTTTTTTTTAAGCTATTGCATAGCTTTTATCGCGGGCTTTGAGCGCGGCGACCGAATCAAGAAATTCCGTAACAAAAATAAAACCTAACACCCCCCCACTCCGCCTACCATGTAGCTCGGCCGAGCGTTCGATTAACGTGTATGTATATGGTACGACTATACTTGAATTAATATCAAAGAAAAAAAAAACCTGCATAAATACTGCATAAATAAATAATTATAATTGCATAAGTTGATAAAAAATGCTATGCAACAGCTTTACCGCGGCAGTCCCCGAGTGCCACACGTGTTTTTTTTTACGTTCTCGTCCAAAAGCAAGTATAACATAATTATTATGGTACGAAAACCAAAGAAGTTACGAGTCAATTTTGATAGTAAGTTTGTGCTAAGATGAGAATATCTGGGACAATCTGGAATAATCGCCACTTATGGTTTATTGTTTGAACTGTTTTAATAGATACGTTATTGATGTCGATTGCTTCGTTATTGTATAACTTAAGCAAGAACTGTCATCATTATTGCGCGGGGTTACCCGTGGTAAAACCCGTAGAGCTTTAGATACTATAAACTATCAAGCTTGCGGATATGCCTTCACTAAATCACTTGTGTTACATGAACGACTGTTCTCTTAACCGTAACATTTAGGATGGTTTATGTTAATTGCCTTTTCCGGGCAGTGCGGCCTTCCGGGAACATGTCCATAACGAGGGAAGGATATCGTCGCTTAGCCTTTGTCAATCGCTTCTTTGTTCGATGTCCGACTACACAAGTTTCTAAAAGGAATGTATATGAGAATGTTAAAACTACGGCAACTCTTTACGCTGACAAAAAATTTGTTAACTGCGTATAAAGAAATGTAAAAAAAAAAGTTTATGTTTAGACTAACAATGGACCACACAATCAATCAAGCAATCTATGTGGTTCTTTCCTCAAAAGACCATTTCAGATACCAATCTACATGGTCTTCACATGATCTGACCAAGATTATGTCTGGAGTTTAAAAGAGACTGTGACCTCTGAGTTTGTTTCGGCCTTTCTTCTCAGAGTAGTCAGATAGGAAGCGCCGACCTCATCTAGTTTAAAAAATATGATTGACGTGTAAAAATGTTTGTAGAAACCTACTTACAGAAATAAAATCACTTATCATTTATCACAGTAGGTACAAACAACATACAATTAAAAAGACATCACATTAATATATTACAAACTTCGATTGCTCAGTACGTGAACCATACAGCAATGGTTCAGGCACAGAAAATCGAACCTCTGCGCGAATGCTCTAAGGATACCGCTGGAGCTACCCCCAACCTTGCGCACCAGGGATGTGCACCGTTTTCACATAGTAGAATAGAAACAGTCTATTTGCGACTCGGCGAACACCCCTGATGCGTTATAGAATCAGGGCAGCCTCATCAACTCACTGAATGCAAAATCGTATTGCACTCGCAAGACGTTGTACTGTCTGCGCGTGTATGAACCCACAGGCTGCTCGTATAGAAAGACGTACAAAATACTCTGAACAATGTTCTTTACGCTTCTGTGGTAAAACGAGAAAACCTGCGTGCCAACATAATTAATAAGTCTATCTCTGGATCATCTTTCAGATCATAGGATATCATGTCCAAGATATTTAAAATATTCCACCCTCTTTAAGGGTGGTGTTAAAAGCAATTTCACCGAATTTTACACCTTTCTTTAATTCATCTGCGCATATATTTCAAGTACAATGGAAATTGTTTGTCCTGTAAAAGATTAAATCACCCTTTTTTTTAAATTGAATTTCTATTTTATTTTTACCAACTGTCGGTAGGCATGTCCACTTGCAGGCATCACGGGTTTCTATTTCGCGCGAAATGTTGTTCAGTGTATTTGAAATTCAGTACACAGATGTTGCCTTTATGTACCAGTTCTATAGGCAAATGTTGATCTCAGTATAAAATTCGTTTTAAAATGTTATTAAGAACACAATTTTGCTTGTGCTGTTGGGAGTAAATGTCCGGGAAGAGTGGAATATGCTACAAAAGCCTTCACCGTATGTCCAAATAACGTCGATATAAGAATGAGAAGGATTTGGTTTTACAACAATGAAGTCTTTCAATGCAGACATACAAAGACTTGAAACGAAATCATATGGAGACAGCTTTGTGAGCGAGCTTTAAGGGTTTTGACCGTTTTATATCTGGAGAATTTACCTAAAATGTCTGTTACGGAAATATTAGAATACGAATGAGTGGATAAGTACTGACATTTCCATACCAATTTATAATCTGCAGTTCTCCATAAATCTGTCCCTTTGTGAAAACGACATACGACAATTTCGGCTAATAGGTATGCGGTTTTCTGCCGTTAGTCGATTATATTCGTGTCAAAGGTGAAACTGTTCTATCGGATTCAACAGACCTTGATTGTGCAACTTTAGCTAGCTGAGTAAGCTTTGATATCGATAACGTTGTTGAGATTCGAGTCTAATAGATAATAATTAGTGGAAAGCTGATAGCTTGTTCGTACTTAAGTCAGACATATTTAAGGAAATTCTGTGGGATGGTAGGTAAACTTCGAATATCCGTAAATTGATACGTCTCTAAAATCAGTCAATTTATGGATATTTGAGCTGGCATTTGGCAATTACCTACATCATCAATCGACATGACGACGAACCAAAACCAACGTGCAGTATTTTTGGTGAGTAAAATTTTCTGCCTACCCTGTCTTAAAACTGTGTGCACGCCACTGACAATGTTATGTATAAACATTAGAGAGAGATTATAATCTATTTGATTAAAATCTCTTAGTGATTGTTAACTCTATATCTGATTTATTTAATCAAGTCAATAAAATATACCAACATAAAGCCCGGAACGGTACACGGCACGGTTTCTTTACGGTACGGTGCGCTAGCCGCACCGCAGAATAATCATGAGCTTGTAAATGACACGGCAATCCACCGGTTGTACGGTATACGGCGCACTGTGCCTTGCCGTAGTGCCACCGTGTCTGTCAATAAACTTCCCTAGTGATTCATATAGCACTAACAACCGTGCCTACACACGATGAATCAACCGTAGTTTTTCACAGCAAAAAAACGTGTGTGTACACGTTTGAGTCTAGCACTCAAATGACTCTATTTCCCCCAGTATCCCCAAAAGAAAACATTTCGACAAATAACTTTGTGTCCCTTTAAAGATTTGACTCACTTGTGAATAAACGAATTTGTATTCCACTCTACAGGAAAGTTATTCTGTAATGAACGGAAAATGAATCAGTAATTTTCTTTTGCTTGTTGTGGCAATTATTATAATAAAAAATAAAAGACAGCACAACTTAAAAAATAACACCAACTTCCATACAAATTTTCGTGCCATATTTAACTCACCTAGGTCAGTTTTTTGTTATTTTTTTGTTTTATCTTTTATCTGTGGAATAAAATTGACGTCTGACAGTTCTAAAACTGATAAGGCGATACAAACACGAGAATTTAATTAGGTTTGAAAACACTTTATTCCAAGAACCAGCAAGGTAATAGCGAATGAAGAGATTGTCTTGCTTAAATAAACTTGTGGTTGCATAATGCATGTCTCGAGACTTGAGAGTTTCATCCGGATTTTCAAACAATCTGTGCTCTGGGAATTATTGAACGATTCAGCACTCGACTGGGCGACGATAGAACGGAAAAATGTTCGCATCTTTTTAAAAAGCTGGTTGTTTTAAGATGTTCTTTCGATTATTTTTAATATCACTTTGGATATAATATTTCATAAGAACAGTTAAGAAGTAGTTTTATATTAAACGTAAAGCTTTTGTCGAAATATTGAGTCACTCTTATAAGTACGACATAATTATGTTTGTGCTACGACAGCGTAGCTCACGTAGCGGCCTACGTAGATTTACTACGCCGTAGCGACGGTTCACAACGTTAAATATGTAAGTTATCTTTTAAACTGTGGCAGCGCACACGACCTGCGCGCGCGCCGCACACCATCACACTGGAGCCTCGTTTTTTTTCTTGGAAGTCGCGACGCCCCCGCAAGGGGGCGTGGCGAGCGGTGCCAGGGCGCTTTGCCCTCTGGCCGCGGCGGCATGTATTGGGCCCGTCAATACGGGCCCCTCTTAGTGTGCGCAACAGATGCTTGCGGCTTATTAGGTGCGCGTAGCTACGCGCACCCATATGTGTGATTGCTAATGTATTTCTGTAGGCGCGCCGCGACGCTAATAACGTAGCGTCGCTTTCTTCACGACACCTCGGCGGTCTGTCCCCGCCAGGTGAGACCCCCAGTTACCTGGGGGAGGCCCGACGAAGACGACCAGCGGCGAAGGTGCCGACTCGACGCTCCTACAGAGTAGGTGTATGACCCCCGCCCGCCCCGCTTCCAGAGCTAGCCGGTTACGGTCCGGGCTAAGGAGTCGTCGTGCGTGTGTGAGCGGTATTGTGTTGTGTGTAACACCGCTCAGTGTCAACGCGAATCGCCGCCCGCGCGGCGCCTTCGCGTGTGAGTTTAGGCGAATGTTTAGACGTGCTGTCTGTGGTGCGATGACGTAACGTGCCTATATTAACTTAGAACACGCTACGCAACGGGTGCATGTAGGTGAGTGTGGAGTTCAGTTGAGTCGAGTAAGCCGCGTGTAACCTGTGTGCAGCTTACTCGGGAGTCCAGTCCGGGGGATGGGGTCAATTGTCCGCTAACAGGTCGCGGGGCAGGGGTCTCGCGTCGGGGGGGCGCGCATGCCAGGGCGCTATCTGCTTGACGTGGGGCCAAGCGGATGCGTCGGCACGCGCGAACATTCCCTTCGCGAGGCGCCGCACAAACTCGTCCAGGCTCTCGATCCCGAGGTCCCGGGCAAGAACATCGTTCCTCACGAAACGAGGAGCGTCAACAATGGTCCGCAGCGCAAGACTCTGTTGCGCGCGGAGCAGCTTTCGGCTCGACTCGCACGTGAGGGCGAACCATGCCGGGGCGGCGTACGTCAAGATTGGGCGCACGTACGCTTTGTACACGCCCAACTTGACGCGCGCCGGGATGCGGGACGAGAGCACGGGGCGGAGCAGGTTGCGGGCGACCCTACCCTGCGCGGCGACGTTGCGGACATGTTGCCCCATCGTGAGCCGACGGTCGATGGTCACACCCAAGTACTTGACCCGGGGCGACCAATCGATGTCGACTCCTTGCAGCTGCAAGGGTGGTGGGAGGGGCGCAAACCCGGTGACCATCGCCTGCGTCTTACCCACGTTAACCGACAGCCGCCACTTTGCCAGTCAGTCGGGAAGGAGGTCCAGGGCGCGCTGCATTTTGACGGCCGCGTACTTCGCGTTAAGCGAGGTAGTAATGTACGCGGCGTCGTCAGCGTACAGCGCGAGCGTCGACTCTGGAGTTGTGGGGATGTCGTCGGTGTAACGCGAGTAACACGCCGGCGAGACGCAGCTACCTTGCGGCACGCCAGCGAGCACCGGGCGGGCGCTAGACAGCGCTCCGTCGACCACCACCCTAAAAGTCCTGTGGGAGAGAAAAGTAGAGACCACTTTAACAACGCGACGGGGCGCGTCCGAGGTGGCCATCTTGTATATGAGGCCGTCGTGCCACACACGGTCGAAGGCCTTCTCCATGTCGAGGAATACTGCCACCGAGTATTCCTTCTTGTTGGCTGCGGCTGCGAGGTGGTGCAGTACCCTCGACAGCTGGAGCGTCGTGCTGTGCTCCGCCCGAAACCCAAACTGTTCTGGGCGCGGCGCAATGTGCGGTAGGAGATGTCGCAGCAGGAGTGCTTCGAACACCTTGGAGACCGTCGGCAGCAGCGTGATCGGCCGATAGCTCTCCGGCTTCAGGATATTCTTTCCCGCCTTGGGCAGCATAATGACGCGCCCTTCCTTCCACGAAGCGGGAAAGGTCCCCGTGCGCAGTATCCCCGTAAACAGGCGCGCCAGCGCCGCTACCATACGGTACGGCAGGTGGCGCAGCGCTGTGTTGGTGATACCGTCGGCACCGGGGGCCTTCCTGGGCTTCGTCTTAAGGATGGCGCGTCGGACTGCGCCCGGCGAGAAATAAATAGCGTCTTCATCGGGAGCTATCGGCGTTGCGAAGTAGTCTCCCAGGTGTTTCTCGACTGCTGCGACATGTTCGGTGTCGTGGGTCGAGTTGGGGCGGAACTGACGCTCCAGGTGCTCGGCGAAGACCTCCGCCCGGTCCTCCGCTACGTACTTAAGCGCCCCGTCGCTGTTGAGCAGCGGTCGCACCGGGGCTGGGGTACTCGTAAGCTGGCCGCAGAGTTTGTGAATCGACGGCCAGCTGTCCGTCGTGGCATCAATTCGCTCCTCCCAGCCCGCGGCGGTGTGCGCCTGTAACTCGGCCTTCACCCTCTCCGCGAGACGGTTGAGTTCCCTCTTGATGGTCGGGCATCTCAGTTGTTGCCACTGCTTGCGAACGCGCCTCTTGACGGCGATCATTGCGCTAATGTGCGCCGGCAGGGGCGGCAGTAGCCCTCTCCCCTGCGGCTGCGTGCTAGTCGCCGTTTGCAAGGCGCTTTGTATGCAAGCAGTGACATCATCCGCTGTTTGTTCTACGTCCGCGGCGGTGACGATAGGCCGAGTCGGCGTAGTGGTCTCTACTTTCTCTCGGAACTTGTTCCAGTCCGTGGTACGACGTGGCGCTAATGGCTTCAGTCGGGCCGGCATTCCCGATATGACGACGAGTACAAGTAGGTGGTCAGATTGTAGCTCGTCGTCAATCACTTGCTGCGTGATCTGGCAGTGTAGCCCTCGGTGGACTACGATGTCCAGCACGTCCGGTTGGTATCTGTTTGTGTCCGGGTAGTGGGTGGGTGTCTCCGGGCCGGACACCGTATACCCGAAGGCTTCCGCGTCCGCGAAGAGCCGTCTCCCCTGGGTATTCGTAATAGCTGAGTTCCACGCTGGGTGCTTTGAATTCAAGT
The DNA here is from genome assembly GCA_917490735.1 of Dryobotodes eremita. Lineage (NCBI taxonomy): Eukaryota > Metazoa > Arthropoda > Insecta > Lepidoptera > Noctuidae > Dryobotodes > Dryobotodes eremita. Next base: position 8,267,325 of record OU823257.1, on the reverse strand, counting down.
CACCGGCGAGGATGGTGGCGCCTGTGTTCGATGATGTTTCCAATAGGGCCCGCAGCTCTAACATGTCCAATGGAGCTGCGGGCGGCTTGTAGACAGCGTAGATCTTAATATCCTCGCCGGCAATGTGCAGCTGTACACCCAGCGCGTAAAACGTGTTGAGCGACGGCAAGGGGAGTTCCTGATGGACGACTCTTCGCCTCACCAGTACCACCAGACCACGGTACCGGGTGTGGGCCGACCTTTCGTCCTTCCTGTAAGCGAGGTAACCTGGGAACCTAACCCTATCTTCGGGTCCCAGGAGCGTCTCGCTTATGAGCGCCACGTCGATATCCTGTTCCCGAAGGAGATGGCGGAGGAGGGCGACCTTATTCTTAAGGCCGCGGGCATTCCAGTGTATTATCCTTAACGGTCTAGCCATGGTACAAGGTTAGTAACGTGGCCAGACCGTCAAGGATGACTGTCTCAATGTCTTGACCCTGCCTTATCGCCTTGATCAGGTCCATCAGAAGTTTGATGGCGCAGGTTGTAAATTCTCTATTGGTCATTCGGGATTGTGATTCTGATTCAATGTTTGTTTTGGTACCGGTAGCGACACCTCTCGTCGGTATGCGGAACTTTTCGGAAGTTAGTTCCGCATTACCTCGCGGCGCTATGCCGGCGCCACCGGTACCAGTAACAGTACTCTTCGCTTTGTTTACAACCTGCGCCCCGACTAAGGCAGGGGCGGCCGTAAGTTTCTTCTCTTCCTGGGTCGCAGGGGGGGGGTTGGGCTTCTTCCCCTTTCCTTTACCCCCCCTCCTCTTCTTCCTCCGCTTCGAGGAGGTGGCATCGGTCCTGTCAGTGGGCCCGTTCGCCGCCGCCATAAGCGTCGTGCTTGGGGCCTCTTCCGGCCCTGCTGGTAGCCTCTCGGTGGCCACTAAGGGCCGGCGTGCAGCTGTGGAAATGGCGGCGGTCCCCGCTCGCTTATTCCGGGACTCTGCCTGGAATACGGGGCACTTGTTGTTGCACGCGGGGTGCGGCCCCCCGCAATTGACGCAGGTGGCCGGCTCCTCCCGCGGGCGCGGGCAGTCCCGTGCCGCGTGCTCGCCCCCGCATCGCACACAAGCGAGCGGGCGGTGACACTGGTGCGAGCTGTGTCTGAAGCGCTGGCACCGGTGGCACTGTGCGGGCCCACGTTTCCCTCTCCATGCCTCGATCTTGACACCCCGCATGTACATAAACACGGTGGTGTCAAAGATCGCTCGGACGTCAGGGGTCTTCTTAAGGATGGCGTGGAAAACACAGCCGGGTCGTCCTTGTGCGCCTTTGATGTGGCGCACATACTCCGGCTGGTACCCCAACGCCCGGAGTTCCTCCTCGATCTCCTTGGGGTCTGTGTCCGCAGGCAGCCCCCTGATGGCGATCTTCAAGTTCTTGTCCGCTGGCAGCGAGTACGCAAACCAGGAGACGCCGCTGTCTTTTTCCAGGCCCGTCAGGTAGCGCTGGACCAGCCTATACTCCTCCTCGCTGTCTGGGGTGAAGCGAACTCCACCCCCGTATGGACGAGCGTTCGGAGGCCGGCCCAGCTTGACACTGATGGCCCGGAAATGCGTCGCCCAGTTCGGCAGCTTCTCTACTACCAGCGGAGGGTAGCGGGGCTTCTTGGGTGGTAGCTTCTTCTTCGACCCCGGCGGTAGGTTCGCAGAGGTCGTCGCCGGGGCCCCGGAAGGGGCATCAGAGGGTGCAAGGGTGGCAGGAGGGGCGGGGGAAGGTACAGGACGCGTACTTACCCCCGCGGTTGTCGGTGAAGGTGAGGCGGGGGGCGAGCGGCGCGCCGCGTCAGCGAATGTCGGTGACGCTGGCGTGCCCCGACCCCGCGGCGCGCTATCGCGCTGTGGCCGCGACGGGTCAGGACAGAGCCGCTTCGCCTCCTCGTCGGCCGTCTCGTCCGAGCTTCTTCTTCGTCGCTGTCGCTGGGGTCTGGGCTCGAGCCGGAACTCGAAGTCAAACCCCAGCGAGGGCGTCGGTGACGCCGGCGATAACATCGCAGCGTCAGTGGCTGCTCCTCCCTCGATGGGCCGACGTCCGGGTCGCGGCGTCGTATCCGGAGACACGTCTCCGCGACTGGACGCGGCCGAGCCCGCAGATGCCAGCGACATGCTCGACCCTACGCGCGAAGAGCATGCCGACAGCATGGCGGGCGAGTCGAAGGCGGAGGATCGGGGGGGCGCCGGTGAGTCCGGCGCCGGGGCACTCATCCGTGCCGGACGTGCGTACGACCCAGCACTAGCCGGCCGCTCACGCTCAGCCAGCGCCGGGCCCGCCAGCGAGAGGCGGGGACCGGGCGCGGCGGTGCGCGAAGCTGGCACAGCTCGGGTCGTCTTGGGCGTCGTGAATACCGCGGCACCAGAGGGCGCAGGCGGCGACACAAATCGCGGCGGCGGCGCAGCGGAGCGCGCGGGTGGCGCGGCGGCGGTGCGCGCAGGTGGTGCGCGGGGACGCGCGGTGGCTGCGGGGGGGGTAGTGCGCGTAGGTAGCGCGGGAAATTGCTGTTGCTGCGCCGCGGCGGCGCGCTCGGCGGACGCGGCAGCACGCACGGGCGCGGTAGAGCGCGCGGGCGGTGCCGCAGTGCGCGGTTGCGGCGCGCGGGGCGGGTACGCGGCAGGCCCCGGGGCCTGAATCGGCACCGGGCGGAACGCGGCGGGGCGGACGGGTACCGCGTGCTGGCGGCTCGACGACGGCGTCGGCGCAACGCGCGCAGGCGCCGATGTCGTCGGTGGGCCGGCGGCTGCAGCGGCACTGGTCCCCCCGCTTCTCCTTCCCTCTTCACTTTTCTTTGAGGCTGCTTCTCCTCCTCCTTTCTTCCTCTCCTTCGTTCGGGTGGAGCCGGCCGGTGGTGCACCGGACGACGCATCGCCGATGTTCGGCAGAGACATCGTCCGATCCAACACCGGGCGGGACTCCGGGGTCCCGGCATCGCGGCCCAACGAGCCGCGTGTGCCGGGCTGCGGCATCCCGGGGGCGGGGTCTCCCGCGACCGCAGCAGTGACTACACACCGAGACTTCAATAAAATAAAAACACGGTCCGCGCGGGAAAAACTTGTACGGGACTAAGCAGGACAAGTCTGTGTGTGACCACAGGCGAATCCTCCACTGGAGCCTCGGCTGCGCGCCACCTATATTTATAACTTCGGCGCTAAACGGATCGTACTAATAGCAATGTCTGCGCCCTGTATTTTCGTGCTACGCTCCTATTGGTGGATCCATTATTATTGGATTGTACACCTAGCACTTTTACCACCCTGTTAAATAGTATGTAAGTAGGGCCAATATTTAATAAATAAGATCACTATGTCTAACAACCTGGTGTTTTACTTATCGACTACCTAAGCTGCCTAAGAGCCATAAAACTATAATACAATTTACAATATGCGTGCACTGACTGGACAGGTCCACTCAATCTGTGTGGTTCTTTCCTCAAAAGACCATTTCAGATACCAATCTACATGGTCTTCACATGATCTGATCAAGATTATGACTGGACTTTAAAAGAGACTATGACCTCTGAGTTTGTTTCGGCCTTTCATCTCAGAGTAGTCAGATAGGAAACGCCGACCTCATCTAGTTTAAAAATATGTTTGACGTGTAAAAGTGTTTGTACAAACCTACTTACAGAAATAAGATCATTTAATATTAACATAAAAACTAAGTCAGCACGTGAGCCAATTAAATTGTCAGTCCAACCCGCCGGCGGCTCGTAACTTAATGTTTCAAATGCTTACCCTTTAATTATATTGCTAGTACTGTTTGTCCCTTGAGGGTACCTCTGTTATTAAACATGTTGCTCTATCTTGGCAGTACGTTGTTATGTGATACATTATTTAAGGTGTTAAGCACATTGGATGTTATCAAACTAACCTACCTGGGCCAGACTATGTATGTCGAGAAGAAGACTACATGGGCATAAATCACGACACAAACACCCCCTTTTGCTTAAGTGCTTAGAAATTAGTATTTATGTTTATGACCAAACGTATGTACGTAAACGAAGCAAAAGGAGTATGTAAGGATCGTAACAAGTGGCCTTCCGTAGATTCTACGTACCCCCATGGGAAGAAATTGTGAGTTTATGTGTGTATATTATGTTTACGATACTTAAGTAGCAGAAAGTTAAAAACATGTGTAATAAAAGCTATGTCGTGGCGAGTCCTTTTGCTTTAATATACGGCCACCTCGAGCGACTCAGAACCGCTCACACTCGCATCACTGACACGCGGCATAAACTATACCAGGCGAAAACACAGGAAAGTTTATAAAAAAAAACATATATATTATATAACTTAAGTAACTTCTTCAACAAACTTTGAAACCTTTATAATATTCTAACATAGAAAGAAAGAAAGAAAGAAAGAAAGAAAATACATTTATTTGCGGTAAACATGACGCAAAGAAAAAACACACAAATACAAAAAATAACGAGTTGGGGAAAAATATGCGTCACATTCACGCAAAACGGCAATCGCTCAGCATAATGCTACGACCCTATGCGAACATGTAACCGCATCTCGTTCGCATGTTATGTTAATTATAACTTAGATTAACAAAACGCTGAGCAGTATAGCTCTGGCCTCGCTACGTAATGGGAATCAAGGTCAGTTCTCTGACTTAATGAAAACTTCACCAGTATGTCTGTTTCTTTAGGAACTTTCATTTCTTAATTGGTGCGAATCTTTGAAGAACAGTTAAGTTTTGAGAATCATTGGCGTGATGTTTTAGATCTATTAGGGTTCAGTACCCAAAGCGTACCAACTGAACCCTATTACTATGGCTCCGCTGTTCATCTGTCCGTCCGTCCGTCTGTCCATCAGCGGGCTGTATCTAATGAACCGTAATAGGTAGACTATTGACATTTTCACAGAGTGTATATTATATTACCGCTATAACAACAAATAAGAAAAATAACATAAAAGTTAAAAATATGTTATATATTGTACGGTGCTACGGAACCCTTCGTGTGCGAGTGCGACTCGCACTTGGCCGGTTTTTAATAGATCGTGCATGATGTTGTAGGAGTACTTATACAGCTTCTTGTTTAATTTTTACCTACCATTTCCACACTCCCCAACGTCACCTACATTTCATCTTACCAAAACATGATGCTTCAGGATATTCTCCTTCGCCAGTGAAGGTTCATGTTCTTAAATTATTTGCGAGCAAAGTCACAAATACCTCGATTATAAACCTTTGTCCCAAGTTCGTAAGAATTTGCCGTGGACTTTAACTACGTACTACATTAAAATCGAACTGAATTTTAATAAGTTTTTAAGTTCGGAACGTCAACTTCAAACTCAGTTATGCCGTGAATACACCGCATCAACAAGTTTATCTCTGTTTGTTCCATCAAAAAGCACACAAAAAGCCCATCAAATAGAATAAAATAAAAACTTTTTTACAAAAAAAAACAACCGACTGCCCAGATACTACAAAGTGTAAAATAACTTTAAAATTGGAAATCGGTGTCTTACTTTCGGTGTATCTTTTTTTGTGTTTTTGCCACCACCTTCCGAAATTAAAGTAATTTTTCACTTTGTAGTGTTTTATTTCAAAAGTCGGTTGTTTTTATTGTGAAAAAAGGTTTTTATTTTTCACTTTTTAGTGGGTCAGTTATTAATTTACCTAAGTTACAATAGCCTAATGTCAATTGCTCATCACCTTTTACAAAATATTGCTTTTCCCGATGCAGGGACGTTAATTGTTGAGGAGTTCTCCTGGTAAGAACCAGAAGAACTGGAGCTGATGGTGAAGCCACCATCAGTTTAATTTCACCATATGCATTGTGACGAGCATGTATTGCTTAGCAACCACATTAAAGTAATTGAATTCCAACCCGTGAAATACTTATTATTGAATCATTCCTTGGCCACCTCTGGTCTTCATCATCAGTTCCACTTCACTGAATGGTGCTTTCCGAGAGCAAATTCACGAGTTACTATAAAAAATACCCAAATCGCTAAAGGTGTGCCTATAAAATTTGAGGATTTCCCTCGATTTCCATGGGAACCCCTCATCAGATTTGATGACATCAGAGACTCAAAATCGGTCCACAATTGACGAAGAAATCGGTGAACATACATAAAAAAAATATGCATACAGTTGAACATATAACCTCCTCCTTTTTGGAAGTCGGTTAGAAATAGAGCATTATCAAAGTCACGTTCAGAAATTCAAATAAGGGGGAGGAAGTATCTGTGAAATTATAAATAACTCTTCAACCAAGTTTTTTTTTTGTTTTACGACCCGTTAATAAAAGCAACCTCATCTAATTACTCTGCTGACAGCATATAAAAAAATATCAAAAAAAAAACGTGAAACATTATCGGCTTACATAGGGAGAAAATAACTAGTTTGTTGTCTTAAACATATTTTTTTGTACAAATTTTGAGTGTTCCGCACTCCGGTATAGTTGGTGCATAATAATTATGTCAGGACTCCATTTATTACAAGGAATTATTCACAATAAATCATGAAATAAAGTCTAATAAAACTAGAAGGTTTACAAAAATATGAACATAATGTGCGGGAACAGTAGGTGTTGTGTAGTAAGTCAGTTAATTTACTTTTTATGTCATGTATGCTCGTAAAATAGCCCGATTATGAACTCTTGTATAAACCATAAACGTGACTTTGTCTAATAGGATAACATTTATTATAGTTCTATTAGTATTATAGTATCTGACGATATAGTGAATATTACTGTTATTTTACTCGCACATAGTTTACAACTACAATACCTACATATATAGCTATTTGTTCTCTACAAACATGTTGAGAAAACATTAACTAAAGTTATATTTTTTACTAGCTGCGCCCCGCGGTTTCACCCGCAGAAATCTCGATCCCGTCGGAATATCGGGATAAAAAGTATCCTATGTCCTAATCCAGGTCATAGTCTACCCATGTGCCAAATTTTATCCAAATCCGTTTAGCCGTTTTAGCGTGATTGAGTAACAAACATCCAAACATCCACACTTTCACATTTATAATATTACTAGCTTTTGGCCGCGGCTTCGCTCGCGTTAATTTAAACTTTGACTATCAATTCGGGTTATAATTCAATCATGATTCGAAAGACACGTGGCGCCATCTACTATCATAAGGAAGTTATTGTTGTTTTCCTCGGGAACAGTATTTTTTTGCGGGATGAAAGGTACCCTATGTCCGTTTCTGTACCCCTGACAACGTATACGCAAAATTTCAGGATGATCGGTTCAGTGGTTTAGGCGTGAAACGGTAACAAACAAACAAACAAACTTACTTTCGCATTTATGGACATTGCACGCAACACTTTTTAACAAATAAACAAACATAACCTCATCCATAAAACAGCACCTGCTTTGCCTTTTATGGCCAAAAATAAGTTCGAAAATATATCATAAAAATGTATATTGACAGTCTCAACACCACATTTTTTCCGGTACTTATATCACTTTATTTCCAATAGTGTAAGTTTCACGATGTTTTTGTTTTTTGATATGATCTTCAATATTCCTTTGCCAGGACATAATTACATACAGTGCCCTCAGAAAGTTATTTAAAGACTAGCTTTTGCCCGCGGCTTCGCTCGCGTTAATTTGGAATTTGACAATCAATTCGGGTTGTACTCTGCTTGTTGTTTAGCGTTGCAATCATGGGCTCAGAACGGAATATTATTCTAGGACGCTCCTATACACAATGTTGTATGTCCTTCTATTTGGCGCTAATACGTATAAATTTTGGGGCATTGGACACACGCGAACATGCTGCGAATAGCTGGCCATGGGAAAACCATGGCTTTTCCAAATGCACCCCTGCTACCTGCAAGCTTTGCCCTTGCGCTTTATTAATTGTAATAGCAAAACTTAGCATTATTGGAAACCGGAGCCTATTCAATTGAAATGGTAGGTCAGTGGTGATTATTGGGATCCGAAGTATAATTACACTTTCCCCTTTTCCCACACCAGTTAAAATAGTGGCACCGACTATATTTTGTCCTAGTTGTGTAATCCGAAGTCTCGTCCCATTCCATAATTGGAGTGCATCTAAATTGCGCATAAGCATAACGGGTACACCTAATTTTAATTGAAGTTTATGCGAGGATACACCTGACAGATCTAGAGAATTTAAAAATCAACAGGTTATGAAGTGCTCTGTTCAGGGTCCATGATGATATTTATTGACAAATTAATACTCCTTTATATCTCCCTACACCTTGTTCAATATGTCAGTGTTTGTCTGGTTAATAGTTTCGTTTTTAGGTGCAAGGGTTACACATAACCACACATACACACATGCACATAGCCACTAATCACAATTTAAATTTAGTTATAAGTCTGATATTACAAAAAATTGGTGGTAGAGCTGTCTTGACCTCAGAAGGATGTTAAAGTCATTTTCTCGAAGCATCATGTGGTAGGCGTAAAAATCCATCCAATCCAACTTTTGTATTGGGAACTGGCTGTTTTGTAGTAAGATTAATGAGTGGTATATCAAAGTAGTCTCCTGACTGTCCCTTGCAAAAAAATTATGGGTACTGCAAAGCATCATAGAACTTATGAGTATCGGCTACGCGTGTCAGTGTATTATCATGTGTTCGTAACACTATGTCTCGTGAAGAGAACTGGTCACCACTCACTACGACAGCAACTTCATTAATTGCCGGTGCATTAAAGCGCCTCTCATGTTCGCTACGCGGAGTTCGATCAGCGTGGATAACGACCTTATAATCTTCTTGAGGCCAGTTTTCTATTGCGGTTTTAAAGGTATTTATCAAAATATTGTGGTTATGTAACATTCTTTGAATTTTTAATACCGTATCTCTGTCAACTCCTTGAATATATTGTCAACGGCGGATTACTTCATTTTCTTCATCACCCATTAAATAAACTTATGCTGTTCGTTCTCTGTTGGAAAAAGTGAACCAATTTGATGATATATCTGACCTTGTACGGTAAAATTTGGCGAAAACCTGGGCATTTTTATCTCTATATCTACTCCAAAAGATTTCATTTGAAAGCATGAGTTGTACTTTCTGATTACATTTAAAAAGCGCCGTGATTCATCTGGGTACGTATTAAAATCCCGAAATTTCATAATAACTATGACTGAAATACCAACGTCCAAAACAGCGAAATTCAAAATACCGAAAGTTTTAAATGCCGATAGCTGTTATATCGAAACATAAAATACCGATGTCCAAATGCCCGAAAGGATGAAACCCCGAATGGACGAAATCCCGAATGGACGAAATACCGATGAAATCCCAAAGAGCGGCGACGTAGTTCTCGCGATTACTCATACTCACTACAACACAGTTATGACGGTTACGTATTATAATACCTAAGTTTATTATATTTTCAAGATAACTACGGTCAAAAGACCTACCGTTTAAAATATCTAACGATCGTTTCACCGATTTTTGTAATAACTAATGAACGAAATCCATAAAGGAGAATTCGCCTACGGTTTATTCAACTACAATTAATTAAACTAAGGTCGATTACACTAACTGGCGATTCATCGACTGTTGATTAATCTGTGGTCTTGTGTTTGATTTACTAGAGATTTTGTATATTTCGATTGGATGATTTGCTAATTCGAATTTTCGCGAAAACCCTAGGGATATTGCCAAAACACGGATAATTAGACAATGGTAAAACCATTTCTGCGAGCAAATTGGAATTAGCTCTCGTCGGCCGCTGCCGCGGCACCGCTCGCTACGCTCGCTCGGCTCGCGCGAGGTTGGTCACAGTTTTAACCTAACCTAACCTATTTCACTCAGTTCAAAATGACGAATCATACAATTTGCCTGCGAGTGGATAATTAGACAATGGTAAAAACATTTCTGCGAGCCGAGCGAGCGTAGCGAGTGGTGTCTAATTATCCGTTAAATTTAATAAACTGTAGGCGAGTCGTCCATTAGGCATTTCATACCTACATATGTAGTTAAAATATCAAATACCTTAAAAAATCATTAGATAATTTAATTTGTAATAACGTGCTTCTTTTTTTCCCTAATAATACAAATGATTATCATATAAACTTTTGTTTTAATTATAATATGTTATTGGTCCTCCTTTTTGTTGGTGGTTGCTTCTTTTTTGTCATTATCTTACAGATTTCAGGCTTTGGGGTGTAATTTCGGGATTTTGAAGTTCGGGATATGGATCGTCGGGATTTTAAGCTTCGGGATAAAGATGTTCGGGATTTTAAGCTTTCGGGCAAATTAACTTTCGTGATTTAAAACTTTCGGGCAAATGAGCTTTCGAGATTTAAAACTTTCGACCAAACAATCATTCGGCGTTTAATTTTTCGGGATTTCTTCCATAGGTATTTTAAAATACGGTCTGTTAAATTTCGGTATTGTAATACGTACCCATTCATCTGCATTAAATAAATATAAAGTTTTCAGGCGTTCTTCTGGTTCACCAAGTAAAGGAAGGGAAACTCTGCCAATGGAGCAACACATCCCTGCAGTCTCGTCTTTCCATTTAAAAGCATCACAAAACTGGCATTTTTTATTCATCAAACCAACAACAACTAAAATATGATTTTTGTAATCATTTAAAGGATCGTATTCAAATCCAGAATTATTAAATACGGACCAACTGTGACGCATAAAAGTCCGTTCGGTTTGCATTTCTGCAAGAGCGGTCCTTCTCACCTGCGACTGGTCTGGAATTTCTGTCGCCCTAATGGCTGCTTGCAGCTGGGCTTGTTCTATTAGACGGAGCTGTGTTTAAACAGGCGTCTCAGTTGCTGTTAGACCTCTCTGGTATTCAGCTTGTTCCTCCAATAGCAATTGCGGTTGAAAAGGCATCTTAGTCGCTCTCACCGAAGCCTGGCGGGAAGCTTGGCCCTCCACCCTTTCCTGGCTTTGAGAAGATGTCTCATCAGCTCTCAAAGCTGCTTGTTGCTCCGCTTGTTCTAGCCTTCTTAATTCGGCATGAACGGAGGATTCTTGGGATCGAGCAATTTTCGCTGCGCGGACTCGCGATGTGCACGTTCCTAAGTTGGAACTACGTTTGCGAGGCATTTTAAAATAGAAAAATGACAAAGAAACCTAACCTAATAGAAATACACAATGGAACCTAACCTAATAAAAACAGTCAAACTAACGAACTAACTAAATTAACCGAAAAATAATAAAAGTTTTTTTTTTTTGTTTCGAACAAACATTTAAGGATCAAGTCGTCGACAACGCTAAATTGAGAATTAAGTGCTGCAGACTTAGATAACCAATCCTAGCGAACAATTGTTTTACGAATTTCAGAAAAAAAACTATTTTAACAATCTACCTAACGATAATTTCAACACCAAACTAACGACAATATTATTATGAACAAAAAAACCTTCGATGGTCATTCTTCCACAGAAAATCAAACACTGCGATTCAGAAAACGGCGTCATCAGTACAACGCCATCTATCGAGCAACTTGTGAAACTGTTTAAATTATGCTACAAAAGCATTGTATTAACACTCGAATTTAAAACAGTATTACTTATCCTAACTAATATTATAAATGCGAAAGTAAGTTTGTTTTATTATATTGTCCCTTGGGAACAGTAGTTTTTTTCTGGATAAAAGGTGGGTATGTTTTTTTTGTATCCGTGACAACGTGCAAAATGTCATGAATTCATGATGATCGGTTCAGCGCTTTAGGGCATGAAAAGATATCCAGCAAACAAACTTACTTTCGCATCTTAGTATTATAGTTAGGAGGATGAAAAACCGGTCTATCCACACTCTAGACTCACAAAATGTATTAGGTACTTAAATAAAAATAAAAAAAAACCTTAACACACTACTATAGTTTCTATAATAATATAATTCAATCATGATACGAACGACACGTGGCGCCATCTATTATAATAATAACGTTATTGTTGTTTTCCTCAGGAACAGTACTTTTCTTCGGGATAAGAAATACCCTATGTCCGTTTGTGTACACCTCACAACGTATATGCAAAATTTCAGGATGATCGGTTCAGTGGTTTAGGCGTGAAAAGGTTACAAACAAACAAACAAACTTACTTTCGCATTTATAATATTAGTTAGGAAGTTAGGATAGTTAGGATTATTCACTTCCTTCAACTATGTTACATTATCAGTTAAAATCCTACTTGCAAATGTTTGAACTGTACACTAACACATTCTTAACCGACTTCAAAAAAAGGAGGAGGTTCTCAATTCGTCGGAATATTTTTTATATATGTTCACCGATTACTCGAAGATGCCTGAACCGAGTTAGAAAATTCGTTTTTGGTTCCCAGGTGGTCCCATTGTCATCACGTCAGGTTCTGATGATGGGATCCTGGAGAAATCGAGGGAACTCTTCAAATTCTTATTATCTTCTTCTTTCTTCTTCTTATTATTCTTATTCTTATT